>JANAVB010004800.1:15155304-15174398 GCA_029216955.1 Iris pallida
CATATACCTCTACTAACTGCAAAGTCTCCTAACATGCCTCTATTAGCAGTTAGCCCTAACGCATTCACATGGGTGATCAGCCAACACGCAAGGACCTCTACATGCTACTCATCTCACACATACTCGTGGTTCAACTATGTCAAGGTATATGTAATACACTACAAATGGTAGTCTCTTAACTCTAAGTCCATATGCAATCAAAGGATAATAACAAAGTACAGCTAATATCACTGAACAGGAACTGTAATAATGGTACAGCTAAAAGAACTAGAAATAAATACACAATAATATGTAATAAATAAAATGCAGACTAATTATATATAGTAAATTATGGCAAGGTATCTTTTCTGATATCTGGAGTGAGGTAAGATGATGTCCTGGTGACGAATCAACAACAACGCACAAAAGGGAAGGTGTAGGAACAACTTCGGATGCTGAAAATAGTCTATTATCTAATTATAATTAATACTGTACCTATTATATTTATTTAATAGATTCTAAAATTAGGATATAGCATAGGTTTTCGTATCAGCTTTCCGAAAAACTAAACGGATCGCATTTTTGTTTCCGGAATCTCCCGAAATCGCAAAAATACTGAAACACATTTATTTTTGGGACACTAGTTGCTCAAACAGTTTTGCAGAAATCTACAAAACAATTTTTTCTATTAAAATATGTTTCTGGAAATCTTACCTCGATACGCTTCTTTTCAAAAAATTGGAGGCGAAACGGAGTTCGGAGCTAGGAGATATCATCGTTCCAAGTTGCTCTTGCAACTAAAAAACGGGGCTGAATTCTGATGACGAATTTTTGAGTTTCTATTGGACTAAAAATAATTTCAAATTATGGTTGATAGAAAGGGAATGTATTGGGTATATATAGGTACTTATTTTAGATTTACCTCCTAAATTAGATAAGATTTGATTTAAATTGATAGGAGTTACTTTGTTATGATATAATATAGATAGAGATGATTTTCTATTAGACTTAGGATTATGATTAACTTAAAATATAGTTCATATTTATCTAAATTATCTATAACATTATTTAAAATTACTATAGATAATAAATAGAGTTAATATTTATTTAAACAACCTTCATCTAATCTCATTTATACAAGCTGAAATATTTAATACTAAATTGACATTTATTCTATATTATGTAAATAGTGTACAATATAAGTAACATGTAAAAAGTAATAAAAGTTATGAAATAAATCCTAAAATTTTTAGAAAAATTGTATAATATAGTTTAGATCCTTAATGTACTAGAAAAATAGCTTTATATATTTTTATAGTAAATTCACTAATGAGCACTATACTAAATATGTGTAAAATAATGCAAATTATATAATAAGTCAATAAATATTTATTTAAAAATCCAAAAATTCTATAAATATTTATTTTTAAAAATCAGGGGGTTTACAAAAGTCTTATCTAGATAAGGACAAAGAAGATTTTTAATTCCCCTTAGATTTTCCACTATTTAATTCAAATTGATTTAAAAGTAACTCAATGAAATATAATCCAATGGAGATAGATTCTACCTCTAATTTAAACTGTATTTAAATAACTTAATAATTTTTTTCCAACTTAAATCACCATAATTAATTACATATTAAGTCAACCCATATTTATTATACCTTTTTCGAAATAATATATTAATGATAATAATTAATTTCAAAATTACAAATATATATACACACGCATGCAAAAATAATACTTACATAAAACACAGTTTTTCTAAATTACTAGTTATACTAGTACCATAAAATAAAATGGCCTTTTTTAAATAAAAAATAAAGTTTGGCAATCCTCGTCGCGACGCATTTACAACTTCAAGCAATATAAAATATTTATCGTCTATTATTTTGAAATATTTTCTACATCTATATAATTAAAACGTTTTATAAAAATATGTACTTCGCACTTGTTTGCACTTGATGAGAAATTTACGAAACGCAAACTCATACGCGACGTACAAATACGAAGTACAAAAACCAATACCATATTTATTAAAAAAAATCGTAGTAAAAATTTAATGGTTGATACCAAAAATCAAGTTGCACCATTTCTACTAGGTGAGGGTGGCCTAGAATAAGTTTCAACTCGAATGGTTGAGTTAATTGTCAGCCGGGTTGGTCAACTTGATTCCTTAAACCCAAAAGTTCACCTTTCGTGACTTTTGTGTATAAGTAGCAAATGGGGACTCCATTGAGTGGCATACTAGTGGCACATGTGTAGTGGGCTTCGAGTAGATTACAACCATATATTGAGTCAAAAGATTTGATTCGAGGTTGAGTCTCTAATTGAAGTCAGGAAGGACAATGGTATTATGGTAGGGGTTATAGCTAACATTTTTGACACGAAAGTCACATCATAAAAATAGAGTACAAGGGGACGTGTTTTAGTGGGACATAATATGCCTACATGATGGTGGACTCGCCTAGGTCTTGTATGTGAAATTTGTCGGAAGGTAACAGTCGGTCTCCGCGCTCCGAATATCAATGGCACGGTTAGGGACACCAAATGATCTAAACGGAAAGTGAGAGTTCATGGGGCACTAATTATCATCCTAATGGAAATCAACTTATCTTGATCAATCGGTAATCTTAGTAGATCCTAAAATTTAGAAGGCTTACATTCCACTCGCTTTAGAAGCTAAGACACAGCTTTAGGATTAATGAGGTTAGAAAATTTCAAAGTTGTGATATCGTGCTTGGGCTTTGAGTATAAAGCAATACTACACAATGTGATAGATAACATGATATGGTATATATAAATCAGTTGGAAGGTGGTTCTCTAATTTCGAATAGATGGAACGATTGTGTATATATATAGCTTCCATGACCATAGGTGGTAAGGCAAAATAAGGGGGACATTCTGGGCATATCTTTCCTCAAATATGAGCATTTGTTTTTTTTCGAAATAAGTAAATACGGAAAACGATAAAGAGTTCAAGGGAATGGGAATCGATTGCAATTAAGTGGTTCTAAGGGTGATTGAATAATTCAGAGGGAGTTGTCAAGTCAGTTGCGGATGAGATCCTAGATATCTCAATATCTCAATCCACGTGGGATAATCAAATAAAGAGCGAACCAAGTGCATTATGGTTGATCAGACCATAATATATTAATTCTAATTAGACAATATACATGTGGGCGTCCCCAGTATACATATGTCCTGAACAAGCTCGATAAATAATAAGCTTGTAAAACTAGGCTATAAATAGCTTCATCATTCATGGTAGTGCAAAGTATAAGTACGGGGAATAATGATGAAAACAGTTACAAATGGTTCAATTTTTACAATAATCTACGTCGTGTCCGGTATTCCTATTTATACAGTCGTCCTACTGTCTCTTATATCAGGCCTTGGTTGACCAACGAAGTATGGCCTACAAAATCTCTATATTCTAGCTTAACATATCTTCCTACACTAGCACATATTTAGTACCACCCAGTTATACTTCATTAATGGATTATAAGAACACAGGGTGATAGGCTGTGAGGCATACTACCCAACTTATAAAAGTCAACTAATATAGTGGTTGAGGAATATAACATGTATATCTAGTAAGAGTCGTCTTCCTACGCTCTCTATCCAACACGAAGAAAAAAGGTAAGATTTATAGTGGAAAGGAATCAGGCAGAAGGAAATCAAGGTAGTCGGATTTAGAATTCAAAATTTGAAATCAATGGAGAGGTCAATTATGTGGATGAGGTTCTAGACTCTAATCCTATATGCAGGCTCACATCGGTACAGTAACGTAACCGAAGTGATAAACCCGACCTGCATGGGCCACCACAAAAACATATAACGCCCTAGTCCCAAAATACTTGGGATTAAGTACGTGAATATGCCGGCTGCATACATACAAAGAATACTCCAATATATGGAAACCTCGTACGTATTCATAAGCTATAAAAATATAGTAAACCAAGACAACTAAATCTCATCCACCAAATAAGAGAATAATAATATAATCAACTCAAGAATTTATCATTTATACATGTAGTTGGGTGGAGACAAATCCACTACCAACCATTTTAAATGAAAAAAAAATATACAAAGAAATAGTCGATAAAATGGCAAGACGAACCAAGAGTAATCATCTTCGAAGGAATGGAGAAGATCATAGCCTTGGCTAGAGCACCTGCGAAACATCACAAAAGCACACACCTGGAGAATTCACCAAGTCCTCAGAGGGACGTAACAAGATACATAAATAACATGCCATATAAACTGAATATAAAATATGTCATAAAGTCACAAAGTAAGTTAAAGTGTCCCAACCATAATACGGCCCAATATCCCATCATCAAAATAGTAGACAACTCCTACAACCAAACAAGGACAAGAGGTAGTACACTATTCCGCGATGTGACATTGCCCCATGCCATGACTAGAACAAAATGTGACATGACATTAACTATGGTCACCTAACCAATCTAGTGTGCAATTTAGAAGACATCTCAATGTATAGGCAGGTAAAGGCTGACTCTCCTAGGACAAGGGTAACAACACACAATACGCATACGTCAAGTACCAATACTATCAGCCGGCATAACTCGAGGCTAGCGGCCCACGTGACCCATCAGTCCACATAGCTCGAGGCTAATGACCGTCGTGACACGACTACCATAGTACGTAGTTACCATGGGTTTTTGAAATTGGGTAGCCCATACATCTAACTATCTTCTTCCTCCCAAGGGTCACTGTCAAAAGGGAGTCTGCTAAGACTAGGTCTACATGTATTTTAAAATACAAGAAAGAAAATAATTAAAAGCAAATAAAGTAACTATAAACAGCAAGTCATGGATCCAATACAAGAATAAAAAAATAGATATGCAGTAAATAAAGAAAAATGCAACTAGTTATAAGTAGTAAATAAGGCAAGATATATTGCCTGAGGTTGTGTGCAAAAGGGCGACGTCCAATAGCTCGAACCATCAGAATAGTGAAGCGATAAAAGCCAAATCTCGCATACGTCCTCGAATGCTGAAATAAACACCAAAAACATGTTTGGAATAAAAGATATGTATAGGAAATGCCTGTCCAAAACTTCAATTCTGGAATAGGGGCAAAATTATAATTTCGGATCAAAACGATGTCCGCCGTTGGAATCATTTTGTACCAAAACGTGTGCTAATATCTATGGTCTCTAAAGTTGTCAAACTATATGCCTACAGGTCCGGTTTGAGGAGACGAAATCAATGGAATGTTAAATTTTTGATTCCGATGAGTCGTGCACAAAATCGTATGTTAGATCGGGTCACGGACCCGCCAAATAGGCATTCCAGTCGACCATCTCAGAATCAGACCAAACTTGGCACATAGGACCAGAAAAGAGATTCGGGTCCTACTGGCACAAGTTTTATCTCAAACCGACGAACGTGTACAAAGTAATTGGGGAATTTACAAAGAGGGCCGATATGGTAAATTTTGATGGATACGTATCAAATTCATCGCGCACACGCAACCAATTTAAATTCCGTCAAAGCCCACACGTCTGCGAAGTCAATACGCACCTTTTGATGCTTTCGATTCACGATCATGTCGTCCGATTTGTCGGGACGGACTCCATATCGAGGTTTTTCTATGTTTTGAAATCAGATTTTTTTTTGATTTTTAACAGTAAATAATTTCTTGCACAATAACTCAAAAGTAATTCTATCAGTGGCATTTTGATCATGTATATGTTGTCCTTACAACTCAACTAGAAGTTTAAGACTGTCTATGGTTTTCTAATTTTTAACCTTCCAAAATAGGTGGTTAGAGTAGTTTAAGTTATGTTCTTTGAACAGTTTTTGGCAATCTTTGGATCGATTCCCAGACATGTTTAGTTAGGTAATTCCTAAATCAAATTATTGGGGGATGGAAGTGGTATAGGTTGGCTACGCAGCAGATTTTTCGGTTCAAAAAATCGTCGAACGACGAGGGAGAAAAGAGACACGGAAGAAGGATACCTGGGTTGCTCTGTTCTAACTGCTTCTGTTGTTGCTTGAGGCTTCTGTCGCGTGCGCGAGGCCTGCCCGGCCGTTGACGATGCACCTACGTTTGCGGCGAAGCCGGGTTGTCCGCAGAGATGTTGAGGGGGCTAACTTGAGGTTTATAGGGTTTTTTTTTTTTTGCAAAGCAAGTCTATACTTGCTGTTTATAAGGTCGAGGGGCTTGGGCGCTCGAGTGAATAGTACCCTCCCCCCCCCCTCCCCCGCGGGTACTGTTAACCCGAGGGGATTTTTTTTCTTTTTTTCTTTTCACTAATTTTTTTATATAATACTTATACCAAAATCAGAATAATAAATTTAATCTTGATTTAAATATAATATATTTTGTTAATAACTTCTTTAGGAAGTTTAAACATAAAATATTCGGAAACATATATATTTTATAAAATTTTACAATAATGCTTTATTTATCAAACTATATTTTTAAATAATTATATTTATTTATATATTTATATATAATATACTCTTATTATGTATAACAATACATATATATATCCCTATATGTCATAAAATACAAGGAAAATCCAAAAACTTTATAAACACAATAATTAACATGTAAATTGTCTATTTATTATTTATTTATATTATATATATATATATATTTTATATATAATATATATAATATAATATAATTAAAATATATATAATATAATATAATTAAAAAAAATATATATATCTATAATATATATATAATTAATAAATATAATATAATATATATATATTTGAAGGCGAAGTACTAGAAATAAATTTGCTTGCTTGTTTTTGAAAAACAGTATATATTTATAAAAAATATAAAAAAATGCCAAAAATACTAAAATAAGACATAAAAGAAACTTAAAATTAGGGGTTTACAGAGGAGAAAGAAGGAGAAGAACAGAAGAAGGAGGTGAAGAGGAAGAAGAGACGAGAGAGGGAGAGAGTGAGGAATTGAGTGGAGAGAGAAAGTGAACGAGGGGAGAGGGTCATGGGCAGGAGGTAACCCATGTTCATGAATTTTCAAATTTATGTTTATTTTATTTATGTTAGAAAATTTTAACTAAGGATTTGATTTTGGGATCACAAGGAGGTTTCCTAAGCCTATAGGTGAAGTATGGTAAAAGTGGGAAACTTATTGCTATGGTCACTTGGTAGCCCTAGATATATCATTATCTATTTTATATTTTTCTAGAATTTTTTGATATTTTTAGGTATTTAATGATTTAGTATTTTTTAAGGACTTTCAAAATTTATTATAAGTCATTCGAGGTTATTTGAGTCCAATATTTTTATTTGGCCTCTAGATAACTAGAAATATTTCCTAGAATATTCTAGGATCTTTCTGAATTTTTTTAAATTTTTCTAGATTTTTTGGGATTTAGATAATTAAAACCCATAGAATTTATTTTTTTCATAGAATTTTAGGATTTATTGTGGGGTCACATGATTATATTTATAAAGTAACCTTTTATTTAGGCTCTGTACACCTAGAAATAATTTCTTAAAAATTTTGTAGTTATTATAGGATTTATTTGAATTATTGGAGTTAAAATAATTTTTAATAATTTTCTCTAATTAAATAAGAAGTTATCCAGTCATCCACCCGGGGGGGCACCTTTTGGCACCCAAGCTGAATCGTCTCTCTATCCCTATATAAAATGTATATTCTGAAACCCTATTATTTAATTCCAGCCTCCTTTGTGGTTTGATCTTAGAGATCCTTCAACTTCGCGGAACAATTGCAATCAACTACGACATCCTTTTCATATGCCATTTTTGTTAGAAGCGTATTGAGGTTATTTTTCGAATATATAATTTATTTTTTGGAATTTTATGTATGAATTTCTGAAGAATTATTTGAGTGTCGGTTATCCAAAAATTAATATGTCGCACTGTCTTCAAAATTTCGGGAGATCCCGAATTCCGATTGTGATTTGTTTGAAGTTTTGGAAAGATGAAATGAAGATCTACAACATATAACTTTTCCAAAAATTAAAAAATCGTTTAATATTTTATTTATTTCATTGAACTCAGATTTGACTGATAATTCATCGATTTGGTCACGGTTAGCCAAAATGGCGATAACTTTTGATCAAATTATGAATTTGCAGCACGGTTGATTCTAGTGCACTTGTGGCACTAAAATCTACTAGGATGCACCCTCAAATTACTGATTTTATAACATTTGACTATTTAGTCAATATATGCCTCGATTTGCATACCACGGGTCACGAATTGAGAACGGTGACTTTCTAAAGCCAAAATTAGTGTTTAAATTTTATTTCAAAATATAATTAGAGAAAATTTAGATTTTAGATGATTTATTCTAGAATTAATTAGGTTAACCCATTAGCCACTTTCTATGACTTTTAGAATGAGATTTAGATCTAACTTGTGGTTATTCGTGCACGGGGGGGTACGATGTTGTGGTATATTTGATAGCTTCAAGGCCATAGTCCATGTTGTCATCAACTTGTGAAACCAATTCGTTCAGGAATTCAAGCAAGTACACTATTGCTTTATGTTCTTACTACATCATAATGCTATTTTTTATTGTGTTTTATTGAGTACCTATTTGAGATACGATTGTGGCACGATAGGCTTGTTACATCATTGCTCGTTTATTGTTGTTTAGTAAGTCGAGAGGGAAAATGCCAGTAGATATGTGAACAAACCCAAATGGATGTTAATGTTGATATCTAAGTCATACACCTCACGTATGGGTTAGCCGTACCTTATAATGTGGATAGTCATCTATATGTGTCGTATTAGCCCAGCCGTTCACATGTCAAAATATATTCCAAATGCATTGTCGATTTTAATTTTACATGTTTATTGCTAGTTGTCTTGTATGTTCTTTCTAGTTGTTTCTTGTACATGTTAATTGTTTCCAGTTCATATACATGTTTCATTTATTCTCTACTGCATCTCTATTTGTCTAGCTTATTTGTATTAAGTTAAATTATTGTAATAGGTTTGTACTTTGCTTCTTTTCTGACTGAATAATTGCAGGTGATTGGCATGCTTCCTACTTTTGTCCTATAGACCATACGGTGGAGATAGAGATCTTGGAGACTGGCCTAAGATTCTAGATAGCTTAGATAGTTCTTTTATTTAAATATTTAGCGGATTTGTTCCCGAATATCATTTTGTTTAGATTTGTAAATAAAATAGTTATTGTGAATGAACAAATAGATGTAATTTTGTTGTAATTGATATTGAGGTCTAGAAAGCATACTACCGTCGATATTGCGGCGTAAGCTAGACTTGGATATGTACTCGAATTTCGAAAAGCTGTGTGGGTCGTGACAAGTTTTTTGGTAACCCATGCAGGTCTATTTTGCAAAATTGTACAAACTCGCGTTAGTACCTATGTTAGTCATAGTACTGCAAGCCTGCGGTTAAGAAGTACTTATTAACAATTAGGATTAATTTGATTTTAGGAGAATGGCTAGGACTAGGTATATCATAGGAAAGCCCTTAATCAATTTGATTGTTGGGTAGTTAAGGTTACTACATAGGCCAAGTGATTTAGGTATGAATTTATTGAATTCTAAACCCTAATAGATATTTAAGCAATTTTTATAGAAGAATATACTATTGTACTTTGATACGATGGTAAATCAAAGGTGGGTAGATTATTTGCCTGGTGAATTAGGAGTTCCTAGGATTCAAGCCTTAATCTTGATAATTTGTTCAAATTTTTATTTTCTGCCCTCTCTAAACATCATCATATCGTAAGTTTGCATTCCTATTTATTTTCCACTGGCCATAAGTAATTATATTTTTAGGAGTCAGTATTCTTTCCATATATGAGTTTAAGCCTAACATTATCCAATTATCTATATATTTATTCTGAATCAGTTTATATATATATATATATATATATATATATATTACCCTCGATCTTTGAAATTTAGAGAAACTAAAATTAAAATTTATATTTCTCTTGTCTTTGATTATTTTTTCTAATCAATCGTCTGATTTTTAAAACTAATACACTTTTCAAGGACAGATACTTACATTTTCTATCATGATAACTTGTTAAATTTTTAGAAACTCCTTTAAAAATTTTATGGATAGAGCTTGAAAGATATTTGGTAAACTTACAATAGCAAGGCAGATTTCCACAGCAGTCATTATCTGAAATATGGAGACTGCAGGTTCACTACAGCCAGCAACGCAGTAGCAAGGCATGACTCCTAAGATGAAGTAATTTCAGGTATTCGTAGGTTATTGAATGTTATTAAACTGTGCCCTAGTACACTAATGAGGCATAAACTTGTAGTTCTGATGAGACATAAATTCTCGGTAAAGTGACTTTAGATATATAAAGGTTTTTGAATACCATAGAGGCTATATCTTTTATTGGCATATGACTATTAATTTTTCAAGAACCACAATCTTGTAATCTCACTCCAAATTGATTGATATCATATTTCTTATTATCGTATTCTTAATAAACTTGTAGTTCTTCCTTTCTTTCTTAACTTTCCTATTCGAGAATCATTATTTAGTTTCTTCCTAGTAATCATTTAGAACCAATTACTATATTTGATTCTATTCCACTAGATTCATAATTATACTTAGATTTTGATTATGTGATGGTGCCTAAATAATTTTGGTTAATTAGAGGATCGTGTTGAAACGATTTCAATTTGATTATTCTTAAATAATTTTTGGGTCGCGACTAAACTATTTTGATTATACTTTAATTCTGTCATATCTTATCTTATTTAGGTTTCAATTCTATCCGCGAGTATGCTTATCTAATTTTAACCATTAATCGTATCACTTTCTTGATTATATTCTTAATTGTGCTTATTTACATCATTTAAAATTTTGAGGACGAATTTTTGAAGGTGGGTAGATTTGTAACCTATGTTTCTAAATTTTTAAATTTTTATTTATTTTAAAATTTATGTTAGAAAATTTAATTAAGGATTTGAGTTTTGGGATCACAAGGAGGTCATACCTGAGCCTATAGGTGAAGTACGGTAAAAGTAGGAGACTTATAGTCACTATGGTCTCCAGGTAGCCCTAGATATATTTTTGTAAACTATTTTATATTTTCATAGAAGTTTTAGATATTTTAGGTATTTAATATTTAATAATTTATTCTTTTAAGGACTTTCAGGATTTACTGTAAAGTCATTCAGGGTTACTTGAGACCAAATTTTATTTGGGCTCTAGACGACTAGAAATTTTTTATAGAATACTGTAGGATTTTTTTGTAATTTTTGGGGATTTTTAGATAATTAAAACCTATAAATTTATTTTTCTATATACTTTTGGGATTTATTTTGGGGCCACATGATGATATTTTGAGACTAAATTTTTATCTATGCTCTACACACCTAGAAATATTTTTTTAGAATTTTGGATTTTTTTGAATTTTTTGGAATTTATTTGGAGTTAAAATAATTTTTAAATAATTTTCTGTAATTAAATAAGCAACTATCCAGTCAACTACCGGGGGCCCACCTTTTGGCGCCCAAGCTGAACCGCCTCCCTCTCCCTATATATATATATATAATATATATATTACATATATATATATATACATATATATATATATATAACATAATATTAATATATATATATATATTCAGAAATCCTATTATTTAATTTCAGCCTCCTTTGTGGTTTGATTTTAGAGATCCATCAATTTTGCGGAGCGATTGTGATCAACTTAGATCCTTTTCATGTGCCATTTTTTTGTTAGAATAGTATCGACGTTTGTTTCTGAATATGTAATTAATTTTCTGTAATTTTCTGTATGAATTTTTGAAGAATTATTTGAGTGTCGGTTGTCCAAAAATTAACGCGTTGTACTGTCTTCGAGATTTCGAGAGATCCTGAACTCCGTTCACGATCCGTTTGATGTTTGGAAAACTGACATGAAGATCTACAACGTATAATTTTTCCAAAAATTCAAAAAATCGTTTAATATTTATTTATTTTGTTGAACTCAGATTTGACTGGTAATTCACCAATTTGGTCACGGATAGCCATAACAGTGGTAACTTTGATCAAATCGTGATTTTATGGCACAGTCAATTCCAGTGCACTCATGGTACTGAAATCTACTAGGATGTACCCTCAAATCATTGAGTTCATAAAATTTGACTATTTAGTCAACATAAACCTCGATTTGCGTGCCACTGGTCCCGGATTGGGAACCGTAACTTTCTAAATCCAAAATTAGTATCTAAATTTATTTCAGAATATAATTAGATAAATTTAAGTTTAGATGATTTATTCCAGAATTAAATAGAATTAATTAGCTTAAACCATTAGCCACTTTCTATGACTTTTAGAATGGGATTTTAGATCTAACTTGTGGTTATTCGTGTACGGGTTCGTAGTACGATGGTATGGTATGTTTGATAGCTTCTGGGCCAGCGTTCATCTTGTCATCAACTTTTGAAACCAGTTCGTTCAGGAATTCAGGCAAGTATACTATTGCTTTTGTTCTTATACATTATAATGTTATTCTTATTGAGTATCCAGTTAAGACATGATTGTAACGCAATAGGTTTGTTGCATCATTGCTCGTTTATTGATTGTTCAGTGAGTCAGGAGGGATAATGCCAGTAGATATGTGAACAAACCCCAATGAATGTTAATGTAGATAGCTATGTCATACACCTCACGTACGGGTTAGCCTTACCTTACAATGTGGATAGCCATCAATGATGTGCCGTATTAGTCCAGTCGTTCACAAGTCAAAATATATCTCAAACACACTATCGATTTCTTGTATATGTTCATTGCTAGTTGTCTTACATGTTCTTTCTATTGTTTCTTGCACATGTTAATTATTTCCAGTTTATATGCATGTTTCCTTATTCTCTAACATCTCTACTTGTCTGGCTTATTTTGTATTAAGTTACATTATTGTAATTGGTTTGTACTTTGCTCCTTTTCTGACTAGATCGTTGTAGGTGACTTGGCATGCTTCCTACTTTTGTGATATGGACCATACGGTGGAGATAGAGATTTGGAGACTGACCTTAGATTCTAGATAGCTTAGATAGTTCTTTTATTTAATATTTAGCATATTTGTTCCTGAATATCATTTTTGTTGTATTATTGGATTTGTAAATGGAATAGTTATTGTAAATAAGCAAATATATATGATTTGTTGTAAGTGATATTGAGGTCTAGATAGCGTACTACCGTCGATGATGCGGTGTATGCTGGACTTGGCTCGTACTCGTATCCCGAAAAGCGGATGTAGGTGTGACAAGGAGAAGCTCACCTGAAGGGCATGCACAGCGTAGCAAAAAGTGGCACTCAGGTGCTGGTGATTGTCGATGCCACTGGATGGAGGCTCGTCACGGGCTGGTGCTGGCTTGAAGGCAGGCAGAGAAGCAGATCGGCCAACGCTGACACGATCTCAACAAAAGTTGACACTATGGCCAAAGATTGAGACTGTGAGTGGCAAAACGAAGGTCCATGGTGGTCAATCGATTGGAGTCGGCGGTACAGGACTTAGTAGATATGGGCATTCGGTTCAGGTAGGTGGTGGACAGAGAGTTGAGTGGTGCTGGCTTTGGTGGTGGTGGCGTGTGATGGTGATGGCGGGTGGAGGTGGTGCTCAGGCGGTGGCGGTGGTGGTGAGTGGTCGTGGTGGTGGTGATTTGGGGATCGAGCTGGCTGGAGGAGATGGCGATGGTGGGTAGTCAAAAAATTATTGGAGCCAAGGATGGCGGTGGTTAGGTGCACTCCCATTTTCATAATAGGGATAAATGGTCATTTTGCATTTTGGGAATTTTAGAAATTTTTATTTAATTATTGTTATGGAGATTGTTAGAGTCGGGTTCGAATTTCAGCTCATTCCGACTTGTATCGGAGATCCGGGGTAGCTTAGACTCTGATCGGGACCCAAACTTAAGTTAGACATGGCCCATAAAATCCCATAAATTAGTCTGGACCTTTAGACAATTCTTCCGTGACTTAATCGGTCAATTTACAGATTTTAACTGGTTTCTCCAACCCCAAAAATTTGTTTAAGTCAATTTGACCTAGAGGAGGCTTGGAGGGCATTTTGGACATTTACCAAATGCCCCAAGCCCCCCTATATGGCCGGCCACCTATGGGAGACCATCCCACTTCATTTACTTCTTCTCCACTCAAGTTCTTCCCTAATTTTGAGTTTTTTCCAAAACCTAGACCTAATTTTGAGTTTGATCTCCAAATCTTCCATTTTCCCCTAAATTTCTTCCATAGATCCTCTCTACACCATCAAGGGAGGGTGCTACCAAAGTTTGGGAGAAAAGTGCAAGGTGGAAGTGTCATTTCCCCAAGGATTTTCGTGTCAGAGAGTTTATTAGGATTCACTCCTAATAGGTAATGATCTATCTTCTAAATCAGTTTCCCATGAATTTACTTGGTTTGGAACCCGTAGGAATTACCCATGGTTGTGTCCCTTTTGTGTAGAGATTAGAGGCCTATGGGAGACTCCTAGGGAAAACGATTAGGGTTGTGTCCAAGTATCCTTGTGTTGTGTCTATAAATATATATAATATATATATATATATATATATATATATATATATTATATATATAAAAAATATATATATATATATATGAAGCGGATCAAAGCCCCCCTTAGAAGCCCCACAAAAACCCCCCTCACTCTAATCCATAATTTAATGTAATATTAATGTTAATATTAATGTTAATGTAATATTAATGTTATATTAACATTAAATACTAAAATTAAACTAACATAAAAATATATAACATTAACATTAATATTAACATTAACATTAACAATAATATAAAAAAAATTTAAAAAATTAATATTAACATAACATTAATATTAACATGAATATTAACATTAACATTAATTTAACATTAATATCGAATTAGAGTGAGGGGGGTTTTGGGGGGGCTTTCTAAGGGGGCTTTTGATCCGCTTCCATATATATATATATATATATATAATATATAAATATATATATAGATATATATATTTATATATATATATATAATATATAGATATATATATATATTTTTTTTGATCCGCTCCCCATATAATATATTTTTTTTTTTTTTTTTTTTCCCATATATATATATATATATATTAGATATAATATATATAATATATATATATATAATATATATATATATATATGGAAACACACGCAAGATATATATATATATATTAGATATATATAGATATATATAGATATATATATTATATATATATATATATATAATATATATATTATATATATATATATCTGTGTGGTGTTTCCATATTATATATAAATATATATTATATATATAATTATATATATATATATATATAGATATATAGATATATATAATAATAATATATATATGTGTGTGTGTGGTGTGTGTGTGTGTGTGTGTTGTATATATGTGTGTGAAAAAAAAATATGTATGTGTGTGTGTATATATGTGTGTGTGTGTGTGTCCATATATATATATATATCTGTGTGTGTGTGTGTGTGTGTGTGTGTCCATATATATGTACACAAAAAAAAAAAAAAAAAATAATATATATATATATATATATAATATAATATATCTGTGTGTGTGTTGTGTGTGGGTGTGGTGTGTGTGTGTGTGTGTGTGTGTCTCCATATTATATATATAATATATATATATATTAATATATATATATATAATATATATTAATATATATATATATATCTGTGTGTGTGTGTGTGTGTATATATATGTGTGTGTCCATATATATAGATATCCATATGGTGGTGTGTGTCTATAGATATATATATATATATATATTTATATATATATATAATATAATAATATATATATATTATATATATATATAGACATATATATATATAAGATATATATATATCTATATATATATATATATAATATATATATATATATATGTGTGGTGTGTGTGTGTGTGTGGTGGTGTGTGTGTGTGTATGTAGATATGTATGTGTGAGTATGTGTATCTATATGTAGATATGTATGTGTATGTGAGTTTATTTATTATAATATATATATATATATATATATATATAGGGAAGGGATATTGGTACCAAACTTATTGCATCAATGTTGCACCAAACAATCTCAACCACACATTTATTTCTATCATGTGGTTATAAAATATTCCATAAAGTTGTTGCCACGTCAGCATGCTTTATAACCACTGATTGAATAAATGTGTGGTTGAGATTGTTTGGTTGCAATAATTGATGCAAATAGTTTGGCACAATCTCCCCATATAATAGATAATATATATATATATATATTCTATTATATATAGAGATATAATATATATATATATATATATTTATATTTAATATATATATATTATATATATAATATATATATAGATATATAATATATATAATATATATATATAGTGAGTTAGAAGATTAGAGAGAATTTAGAGAGGAATTGAGAGATTAGAAAGTGAGAAGAGAGGGAGTCAGAAAGGAAGAGAGGGAAGCAACAAGCAGCTAGGGAGGGAATAGGGCTGCTGTCCCCCCCCCCAAGCAGCAAGATAGGAGCAGAAGCAGTAGACCAACAGCCCCCCCCATTTGCCCCTTTTGCCCCATTAACCCCACTTATATATATATATATATATTATATATAATATAATATATAATATTATATATATATATATAGATAATATATTATATATATATACCCCTATATATATGCATAACCTATATATAAACATATATATCCCCCTAAATAACCCCCCAACTAGTCCTATGTGAGTGGAGTAGGGGGGATTTTGAGTGAGTGAGTGAGTGAATTATAATTTTGGTTAGCGGGTGAGTGAAAGGGGATTTGAGTTAGGAGTGTCGAAACGCGTCCAAATTTGAAATAGGACTTGATTTGTGAATTAGATTTTGTGGGTAGGCTCCTAAGTTAAAATCGGAGTTTCGTGTGGGATAGGAGGAGGATCGCACGATATCATGAGTATCTTGCGATACTCAAGATAATGGGTAAATCAACACAGGACCGTAAGATGGACTGGATGTCCACTTTACCTAGGAAGCTTGGTAGGTAATGATAGTGTAGGCTAGTATCCTACTACCCTAGGAAGCCGGGAGTGAAACTCCTAAGGTAAAGCTACTTGGCCTTAGTACTAGAGTGAAGGTAAATGGGATAAGTAGCGATAATATCCATTTCTCAACATATGAGTTAATACTTAAGATATAGCTAAAATTAGGATATTATGGTTGGTAATGGTTAGAAATAGTGGACTTGGACTAGTTTTGACCTTGGTTGACCAAGTTGACTATTTGACCAAAACAACCAAAAGTCAACCGAAGCCTAAAATTGGCTAGAACTTAACCGAACTTGACCAGTTAACCCGAAGTCAACTATTAGTCAACGTTAGTCAAGTTTGACCTAAAGTTGACTAGAGTTGACCTAGGATTGACCAGAGTGGACCAGTTGACCAAAAGTCAACTGTAAGTCAACTGTTTGACTTAAATCGACCTAGTTTAATTTGTGTTGACTTGTATGACCCAGTTTGACCTAGTTAGGCCTAATATGACTTAGATTGACCCTGTAAAATCTGTTTGACCTTGTTTGACGTAGATTGACTTAGTTTGACGTGTCTTGACCTAGTTTGACTCAGTAGACTTAATTTCACTTCCAAACCATTTATTGATACAGTATTCATCTATAGGTCCTTGAGGCACTGTTCTTGGACTCATTCGATCTATCCATCACATTACATGCAAGTACATCTCTGATACTTTTCCAATTTATGATGATTGTTATAATTATGTAATTAGTGTAGATATTTTGTTCTCGACACATTGGTCAACGGATTGGTATTCATTGATCACGACATGAGATGTTAGTCCTTGTTATCTTGGTATATCTGTGCAAGCCCTTGTAGTTCTTGTGCAGTATAGGACACCGATTCTCGAGAAGACTTGCTTCCTTCTCGTAGAATCCCGTGTCGTAATGTGTCTTGCTTGGATCCACTCTACCAGTTGGGGACGGGGAGTAGTACTAGTATAGATTGTGGTCAATACCCGCCTTGTATACCCTATGAACCTTGTGAATGCCAATCATACACCACACGTATAATTGGCTTAGATCATGACCTTGTGTAGACCCAAGCCGGCCACATGTTGTAGCTAGTATCACACACCTAGATAGATGATTTGATTCTTGTACATGCCATGATCAGTTTACTTGCCTTGTTCTAGCTCTAGATTACAGCTTGACCTTGCCATGATACTCACATGTACTTCCATGATTTCTTGATATATCTCTATTTACAGTCTTATAGCTTTGTCATCTTGTGGAACTGTTGTTAGTTGATTGTACTCATTCCATCCTGAGACATGTTGACAAAATATTACAGATGCTGATGAGGAGGACTGTACCTACTGCGGTCCGGATGAGGTGGGCTTAGACCTGGAGACCTTGGTTCAGCAGGGCTTAGCTCCACCCGACGAGCCTCTAGCTTAGTTTAGTTAGAGTAGATATTTTGGACTGGACTTTTCTCCAGCTTGCTACTTATGTTATGATATTATATTGGGATTGTATAACTATATACTTGGTTTCTCTTTCTCATTGTTGAGCTGGATATTGCATTGTGGTTTTTATCATCTAGTTTTCGTGCCATAATTCTTCCTTCTAGATTGGATTGAGTTTATCGGTATTTTTATATTATATACCTCCGTGCGGAGATGACAGGTTATTATTGTATGTTTGTTGGCTAGTAGTCCTACAGTATTATATGCCGTTTTTATGGTATAGGCTGGGCGTTGTCACGCACTGTGCCCTACCTAGGTGTGCGGGTCGTGATTAGGTGATGGCGGCATGGTTACGGTGCTACTTCGGTAGTAGAGTAGGGTGGAGGGTGACGACCAGGAAGGGGAACGACGGTTGTAGGGTGGCAGGAGCGTGGCCAGCTAGACACGGCGAGAGGAAGACGATGGCTGGGTGGTGGTCGTTTAGGGAGCGGGAGTGGCCAGAGTAGAGGCGATGCTGGCATGGCAACGGTGGTGCTAGGAAGGTAGAGGTAGTCGGTGACGGCCGATGAGCGGTGGTTGCGGCCATGGTTAGGGTTAGGGTTTTGGTGTAATTGGATGTGTCATTTTAAAAA
>JANAVB010004800.1:15174411-15184411 GCA_029216955.1 Iris pallida
TTGATTAATTGTCAGCCGGGTTGGTCAACTTGATTCCTTAAACCCAAAAGTTCACCTTTCGTGACTTTTGTGTATAAGTAGCAAATGGGGACTCCATTGAGTGGCATACTAGTGGCACATGTGTAGTGGGCTTCGAGTAGATTACAACCATATATTGAGTCAAAAGATTTGATTCGAGGTTGAGTCTCTAATTGAAGTCAGGAAGGACAATGGTATTATGGTAGGGGTTATAGCTAACATTTTTGACACGAAGTCACATCATAAAATAGAGTACAAGGGGACGTGTTTTAGTGGGACAATATGCCTACATGATGGTGGACTCGCCTAGGTCTTGTATGTGAAATTTCGGAAGGTAACAGTCGTCTCGCGCTCCGAATATCAATGGCAACGTAGGGACACCAAATGATCTAAACGGAAAGTGAGAGTTCATGGGGCACTAATTATCATCCTAATGGAAATCAACTTATCTTGATCAATCGGTAATCTTAGTAATCCTAAAATTTAGAAGGCTTACATTCCACTCGCTTAGAAGCTAAGACACAGCTTTGGATTAATGAGGTTAGAAAATTCAAAGTTGTGATATCGTGCTTGGGCTTTGAGTATAAAGCAATACTACACAATGTGATAGATAACATGATATGGTATATAAATCAGTTGGAAGGTGGTTCTCTAATTTCGAATAGATGGAACGATTGTGTATTATATAGCTCCATGACCATAGGTGGTAAGGCAAATAAGGGGGACATTCTGGGCATATCTTTCCTCAAATATGAGCATTTGTTTTTTTCGAATAAGTAAATACGGAAAACGATAAAGAGTTCAAGGGAATGGGAATCGATTGCAATTAAGTGGTTCTAAGGGTGATTGAATAACAGAGGGAGTTGTCAAGTCAGTTGCGGATGAGATCCTAGATCTCAATATCTCAATCCACGTGGGATAATCAAATAAGAGCGAACCAAGTGCATTATGGTTGATCAGACCATAATATATTCTAATTAGACAATACATGTGGGCGTCCCCAGTATACATATGTCCTGAACAAGCGATAAATAATAAGCTTGTAAAACTAGGCTATAAATAGCTTCATCATTCATGGTTGCAAGTATAAGTACGGGGAATAATGATGAAAACAGTTACAAATGGTTCAATTTTTACAATAATCTACGTCGTGTCCGGTATTCCTATTATACAGTCGTCCTACTGTCTCTTATATCAGGCCTTGGTTGACCAACGAAGTATGGCCTACAAAATCTCTATATTCTAGCTTAACATATCTTCCTACACTAGCACATATTTAGTACCACCCAGTTATACTTCATTAATGGATTATAAGAACAGGGTGATAGGCTGTGAGGCATACTACCCAACTTATAAAAGTCAACTAATATAGTGGTTGAGGAATATAACATGTATATCTAGTAAGAGTCGTCTTCCTACGCTCTCTATCCACACGAAGAAAAAGGTAAGATTTATAGTGGAAAGGAATCAGGCAGAAGGAAATCAAGGTAGTCGGATTAGAATTCAAAATTTGAAATCAATGGAGAGGTCAATTTGTGGATGAGGTTCTAGACTCTAATCCTATATGCAGGCTCACATCGGTACAGTAACGTAACCGAAGTGATAAACCCGACCTGCATGGGCCACCACAAAACATATAACGCCCTAGTCCCAAAATACTTGGGATTAAGTACGTGAATATGCCGGCTGCATACATACAAAGAATACTCCAATATATGGAAACCTCGTACGTATTCATAAGCTATAAAAATATAGTAAACCAAGACAACTAAATCTCATCCACCAAATAAGAGAATAATATATAATCAACTCAAGAATTTATCATTTATACATGTAGTTGGGTGGAGACAAATCCACTACCAACCATTTTAAATGAAAAAAAATATACAAAGAAATAGTCGATAAAATGGCAAGACGAACCAAGAGTAATCATCTTCGAAGGAATGGAGAAGATCATAGCCTTGGCTAGAGCACCTGCGAAACATCACAAAAGCACACCTGGAGAATTCACCAAGTCCTCAGAGGGACGTAACAAGATACATAAATAACATGCCATATAAACTGAATATAAAATATGTCATAAAGTCACAAAGTAAGTTAAAGTGTCCCAACCATAATACGGCCCAATATCCCATCATCAAAATAGTAGACAACTCCTACAACCAAACAAGGACAAGAGGTAGTACACTATTCCGCGATGTGACATTGCCCCATGCCATGACTAGAACAAAATGTGACATGACATTAACTATGGTCACCTACCAATCTAGTGTGCAATTTAGAAGACATCTCAATGTATAGGCAGGTAAAGGCTGACTCTCCTAGGACAAGGTAACAACACACAATACGCATACGTCAAGTACCAATACTATCAGCCGGCATAACTCGAGGCTAGCGGCCCACGTGACCCATCAGTCCATAGCTCGAGGCTAATGACCGTCGTGACACGACCATAGTACGTAGTTACCATGGGTTTTTGAAATTGGGTAGCCCATACATCTAACTATCTTCTTCCTCCCAAGGGTCACTGTCAAAAGGGAGTCTGCTAAGACTAGGTCTACATGTTTTAAAATAAAACAAGAAAGAAATAATTAAAAGCAATAAAGTAACTATAAACAGCAAGTCATGGATCCAATACAAGAATAAAAAATAGATATGCAGTAAATAAAGAAAAATGCAACTAGTTATAAGTAGTAAATAAGGCAAGATATATTGCCTGAGGTTGTGTGCAAAAGGGCGACGTCCAATAGCTCGAACCATCAGAATAGTGAAGCGATAAAAGCCAAATCTCGCATACGTCCTCGAATGCTGAAATAAACACCAAAAACATGTTTGGAATAAAAGATATGTATAGGAAATGCCTGTCCAAAACTTCAATTCTGGAATAGGGGCAAAATTATAATTTCGGATCAAACGATGTCCGCCGTTGGAATCATTTTGTACCAAAACGTGTGCTAATATCTATGGTCTCTAAAGTTGTCAAACTATATGCCTACAGGTCCGGTTTGAGGAGACGAAATCAATGGAATGTTAAATTTTTGATTCCGATGAGTCGTGCACAAAATCGTATGTTAGATCGGGTCACGGACCCGCCAAATAGGCATTCCAGTCGACCATCTCAGAATCAGACCAAACTTGGCACATAGGACCAGAAAAGAGATTCGGTCCTACTGGCACAAGTTTTATCTCAACCGACGAACGTGTACAAAGTAATTGGGGAATTTACAAAGAGGCCGATATGGTAAATTTTGATGGATACGTATCAAATTCATCGCGCACACGCAACCAATTTAAATTCCGTCAAAGCCCACACGTCTGCGAAGTCAATACGCACCTTTTGATGCTTTCGATTCACGATCATGTCGTCCGATTTGTCGGGACGGACTCCATATCGAGGTTTTTCTATGTTTTGAAATCAGATTTTTTTTGATTTTTAACAGTAAATAATTTCTTGCACAATAACTCAAAAGTAATTCTATCAGTGGCATTTTGATCATGTATATGTTGTCCTTACAACTCAACTAGAAGTTAAGACTGTCTATGGTTTTCTAATTTTTAACCTTCCAAAATAGGTGGTTAGAGTAGTTTAAGTTATGTTCTTTGAACAGTTTTTGGCAATCTTTGGATCGATTCCCAGACATGTTTAGTTAGGTAATTCCTAAATCAAATTATTGGGGATGGAAGTGGTATAGGTTGGCTACGCAGCAGATTTTTCGGTTCAAAAAATCGTCGAACGACGAGGGAGAAAGAGACACGGAAGAAGGATACCTGGGTTGCTCTGTTCTAACTGCTTCTGTTGTTGCTTGAGGCTTCTGTCGCGTGCGCGAGGCCTGCCCGGCCGTTGACGATGCACCTACGTTTGCGGCGAAGCCGGGTTGTCCGCAGAGATGTTGAGGGGGCTAACTTGAGGTTTATAGGGTTTTTTTTTTTTTTTGCAAAGCAAGTCTATACTTGCTGTTTATAAGGTCGAGGGGCTTGGGCGCTCGAGTGAATAGTACCCTCCCCCCCCCCCTCCCCCGCGGGTACTGTTAACCCGAGGGGATTTTTTTTCTTTTTTTCTTTTCACTAATTTTTTTTATATAATACTTATACCAAAATCAGAATAATAAATTTAATCTTGATTTAAATATAATATATTTTGTTAATAACTTCTTAGGAAGTTTAAACATAAAATATTCGGAAACATATATATTTTTATAAAATTTTACAATAATGCTTTATTTATCAAACTATATTTTTAAATAATTATATTTATTTATATATTTATATATATATATATACTCTTATATATGTATAACAATACATATATATATCCCTATATGTCATAAAATACAAGGAAAATCCAAAAACTTTATAAACACAATAATTAACATGTAAATTGTCTATTTATTATTATTATTTATTATATATATATATATATATTTTATATATATATATATATATAATATAATATAATTAAAATATATATAATATAATATAATTAAAAAAAAATATATATATATATATAATATAATATAATTAATAAATATAATATATATATATATATATATATTTGAAGGCGAAGTACTAGAAATAAATTTGCTTGCTTGTTTTTGAAAAACAAGTATATATTTATAAAAAATATAAAAAAATGCCAAAAATACTAAAATAAGACATAAAAAGAAACTTAAAATTTAGGGGGTTTACAGAGGAGAAAGAAGGAGAAGAACAGAAGAAGGAGGTGAAGAGGAAGAAGAAGACGAGAGAGGGAGAGAGTGAGGAATTGAGTGGAGAGAGAAAGTGAACGAGGGGGAGAGGGTCATGGGCAGGAGTGTAACCCATGTTCATGAATTTCAAATTTATGTTTATTTTAAATATTTATGTTAGAAAATTTTAACTAAGGATTTGATTTTGGGATCACAAGGAGGTTGTTCCTAAGCCTATAGGTGAAGTATGGTAAAAGTGGGAAACTTATGGTCGCTATGGTCACTTGGTAGCCCTAGATATATCATTATCTATTTTATATTTTTCTAGAATTTTTTGATATTTTTAGGTATTTAATGATTTATTATTTTTTAAGGACTTTCAAAATTTATTATAAAGTCATTCGAGGTTATTTTGAGTCCAAATATTTTTATTTGGCCTCTAGATAACTAGAAATATTTCCTAGAATATTCTAGGATCTTTCTGAATTTTTTTAAATTTTTCTAGATTTTTTGGGATTTTAGATAATTAAAACCCATAGAATTTATTTTTTTCATAGAATTTTAGGATTTATTGTGGGGTCACATGATTATATTTATAAAGTAAACCTTTTATTTAGGCTCTGTACACCTAGAAATAATTTCTTAAAAATTTTGTAGTTATTATAGGATTTATTTGAATTTATTTGGAGTTAAAATAATTTTTAAATAATTTTCTCTAATTAAATAAGAAGTTATCCAGTCATCCACCCGGGGGGGCACCTTTTGGCACCCAAGCTGAATCGTCTCTCTATCCCTATATATAAAATGTATATTCTGAAACCCTATTATTTAATTCCAGCCTCCTTTGTGGTTTGATCTTAGAGATCCTTCAACTTCGCGGAACAATTGCAATCAACTACGACATCCTTTTCATATGCCATTTTTTGTTAGAAGCGTATTGAGGTTATTTTTCGAATATATAATTTATTTTTTGGAATTTTATGTATGAATTTCTGAAGAATTATTTGAGTGTCGGTTATCCAAAAATTAATATGTCGCACTGTCTTCAAAATTTCGGGAGATCCCGAATTCCGATTGTGATTTGTTTGAAGTTTTGGAAAGATGAAATGAAGATCTACAACATATAACTTTTCCAAAAATTTAAAAAATCGTTTAATATTTTATTTATTTCATTGAACTCAGATTTGACTGATAATTCATCGATTTGGTCACGGTTAGCCAAAATGGCGATAACTTTTGATCAAATTATGAATTTGCAGCACGGTTGATTCTAGTGCACTTGTGGCACTAAAATCTACTAGGATGCACCCTCAAATTACTGATTTTATAACATTTGACTATTTAGTCAATATATGCCTCGATTTGCATACCACGGGTCACGAATTGAGAACGGTGACTTTCTAAAGCCAAAATTAGTGTTTAAATTTTATTTCAAAATATAATTAGAGAAAATTTAGATTTTAGATGATTTATTCTAGAATTAATTAGGTTAACCCATTAGCCACTTTCTATGACTTTTAGAATGAGATTTTAGATCTAACTTGTGGTTATTCGTGCACGGGTCGGGGTACGATGTTGTGGTATATTTGATAGCTTCAAGGCCATAGTCCATGTTGTCATCAACTTGTGAAACCAATTCGTTCAGGAATTCAAGCAAGTACACTATTGCTTTATGTTCTTACTACATCATAATGCTATTTTTTATTGTGTTTTATTGAGTACCTATTTGAGATACGATTGTGGCACGATAGGCTTGTTACATCATTGCTCGTTTATTGTTGTTTAGTAAGTCGAGAGGGAAAATGCCAGTAGATATGTGAACAAACCCAAATGGATGTTAATGTTGATATCTAAGTCATACACCTCACGTATGGGTTAGCCGTACCTTATAATGTGGATAGTCATCTATATGTGTCGTATTAGCCCAGCCGTTCACATGTCAAAATATATTCCAAATGCATTGTCGATTTTAATTTTACATGTTTATTGCTAGTTGTCTTGTATGTTCTTTCTAGTTGTTTCTTGTACATGTTAATTGTTTCCAGTTCATATACATGTTTCATTTATTCTCTACTGCATCTCTATTTGTCTAGCTTATTTTGTATTAAGTTAAATTATTGTAATAGGTTTGTACTTTGCTTCTTTTCTGACTGAATAATTGCAGGTGACTTGGCATGCTTCCTACTTTTGTCCTATAGACCATACGGTGGAGATAGAGATCTTGGAGACTGGCCTAAGATTCTAGATAGCTTAGATAGTTCTTTTATTTAAATATTTAGCGGATTTGTTCCCGAATATCATTTTGTTTAGATTTGTAAATAAAATAGTTATTGTGAATGAACAAATAGATGTAATTTTGTTGTAATTGATATTGAGGTCTAGAAAGCATACTACCGTCGATATTGCGGCGTAAGCTAGACTTGGATATGTACTCGAATTTCGAAAAGCGTGTGTGGGTCGTGACAAGTTTTTTGGTAACCCATGCAGGTCTATTTTGCAAAATTGTACAAACTCGCGTTAGTACCTATGTTAGTCATAGTACTGCAAGCCTGCGGTTAAGAAGTACTTATTAACAATTAGGATTAATTTGATTTTAGGAGAATGGCTAGGACTAGGTATATCATAGGAAAGCCCTTAATCAATTTGATTGTTGGGTAGTTAAGGTTACTACATAGGCCAAGTGATTTAGGTATGAATTTATTGAATTCTAAACCCTAATAGATATTTAAGCAATTTTTATAGAAGAATATACTATTGTACTTTGATACGATGGTAAATCAAAGGTGGGTAGATTATTTGCCTGGTGAATTAGGAGTTCCTAGGATTCAAGCCTTAATCTTGATAATTTGTTCAAATTTTTATTTTCTGCCCTCTCTAAACATCATCATATCGTAAGTTTGCATTCCTTATTTATTTTCCACTGGCCATAAGTAATTATTATTTTTAGGAGTCAGTATTCTATTTCCATATATTGAGTTTAAGCCTAACATTATCCAATTATCTATATATTTATTCTGAATCAGTTTATATATATATATATATATATATATATATATATATTACCCTCGATCTTTGAAATTTAGAGAAACTAAAATTAAAATTTATATTTCTCTTGTCTTTGATTATTTTTTCTAATCAATCGTCTGATTTTAAAACTAATACACTTTTCAAGGACAGATACTTACATTTTTCTATCATGATAACTTGTTAAATTTTTAGAAACTCCTTTAAAAAATTTTATGGATAGAGCTTGAAAGAATATTTGGTAAACTTACAATAGCAAGGCAGATTTCCACAGCAGTCATTTATCTGAAATATGGAGACTGCAGGTTCACTACAGCCAGCAACGCAGTAGCAAGGCATGACTCCTAAGATGAAGTAATTTCAGGTATTCGTAGGTTATTGAATGTTATTAAAACTGTGCCCTAGTACACTAATGAGGCATAAACTTGTAGTTCTGATGAGACATAAATTCTCGGTAAAGTGACTTTAGATATATATAAGGTTTTTGAATACCATAGAGGCTATATCTTTTATTGGCATATGACTATTAATTTTTCAAGAACCACAAATCTTGTAATCTCACTCCAAATTGATTTGATATCATATTTCTTATTATCGTATTCTTAATAAACTTGTAGTTCTTCCTTTCTTTCTTAACTTTCCTATTCGAGAATCATTATTTAGTTTCTTCCTAGTAATCATTTAGAACCAATTACTATATTTTGATTCTATTCCACTAGATTCATAATTATACTTAGATTTTGATTATGTGATGGTGCCTAAATAATTTTGGTTAATTAGAGGATCGTGTTGAAACGATTTCAATTTGATTATTCTTAAATAATTTTTTGGGTCGCGACTAAACTATTTTGATTATACTTTAATTCTGTCATATCTTATCTTATTTTAGGTTTCAATTCTATCCGCGAGTATGCTTATCTAATTTTAACCATTAATCGTATCACTTTCTTGATTATATTCTTAATTGTGCTTATTTACATCATTTAAAATTTTGAGGACGAAATTTTTTGAAGGTGGGTAGATTTGTAACCTATGTTTCTAAATTTTTAAATTTTTATTTATTTTAAATATTTATGTTAGAAAATTTAATTAAGGATTTGATTTTGGGATCACAAGGAGGTCATACCTGAGCCTATAGGTGAAGTACGGTAAAAGTAGGAGACTTATAGTCACTATGGTCTCCAGGTAGCCCTAGATATATTTTTGTAAACTATTTTATATTTTCATAGAAGTTTTAGATATTTTTAGGTATTTAATATTTAATAATTTATTCTTTTAAGGACTTTCAGGATTTACTGTAAAGTCATTCAGGGTTACTTGAGACCAAATATTTTTATTTGGGCTCTAGACGACTAGAAATTTTTTTATAGAATACTGTAGGATTTTTTTTGTAATTTTTGGGGATTTTTAGATAATTAAAACCTATAAATTTATTTTTCTATATACTTTTGGGATTTATTTTGGGGCCACATGATGATATTTTGAGACTAAAATTTTTATCTATGCTCTACACACCTAGAAATATTTTTTTAGAATTTTTGGATTTTTTTGAATTTTTTGGAATTTATTTGGAGTTAAAATAATTTTTAAATAATTTTCTGTAATTAAATAAGCAACTATCCAGTCAACTACCGGGGGCCCACCTTTTGGCGCCCAAGCTGAACCGCCTCCCTCTCCCTATATATATATATATATATATATATATACATATATATATATATATACATATATATATATATATATACATATATATATATATATATATATATATATTCAGAAATCCTATTATTTAATTTCAGCCTCCTTTGTGGTTTGATTTTAGAGATCCATCAATTTTGCGGAGCGATTGTGATCAACTTAGACGTCCTTTTCATGTGCCATTTTTTTGTTAGAATAGTATCGACGTTTGTTTCTGAATATGTAATTAATTTTCTGTAATTTTCTGTATGAATTTTTGAAGAATTATTTGAGTGTCGGTTGTCCAAAAATTAACGCGTTGTACTGTCTTCGAGATTTCGAGAGATCCTGAACTCCGTTCACGATCCGTTTGATGTTTTGGAAAACTGACATGAAGATCTACAACGTATAATTTTTCCAAAAATTCAAAAAATCGTTTAATATTTTATTTATTTTGTTGAACTCAGATTTGACTGGTAATTCACCAATTTGGTCACGGATAGCCATAACAGTGGTAACTTTGATCAAATCGTGATTTTATGGCACAGTCAATTCCAGTGCACTCATGGTACTGAAATCTACTAGGATGTACCCTC
>JANAVB010004800.1:15191911-15211911 GCA_029216955.1 Iris pallida
AATTTAAGTTCATTTAAAACCAATTTAATAAAATCTAATCCAAACTTAAATCACCATAAATATTTAAATATTAACATCTAATTAATTTAAAATACCTTTTTATAACTTAAAAATAATTTCAAATAATTTTCTAAAATCAAATTTGACAAATATACATGAATTTATTTTCATGTACGTCGTATGCAAAATAGTACAAAAAATATTATTTTCTAAAATAGTACCTATACTTGTATAATAAATAAAATAGCATTTATATAATAACAAAAATAAAGTTTGACTAAATTTGGTGTGACTCAATATAAACAAACAACAGTAAAAAATATTACCTTCTATATTTATTTAAAATAATGTATTTATTTTCTATATTTATTAAAATTCTTTAATAAACTTCTATGTACTCAAATAAGTAAATGCTACGTATATATGTATTTGTACACAACGTATACATACGAAAATAAAAAGATCTATAGTAAAATTTTAGGGGGTTTACATTAATGTTGCATGCATAGTCTATCTTTGACGATGGCTATAAAAGGAGGTACATGCCTTCCAAGAAAGTACAGACAAAAAAAAAATTGGAGAACACCACAAATATAAACATGAGATATTCCACACAGAGAGCGTGTCACGCCCAGTACCAAAATACTTCGGTACCAAAAATGTCACCATGCCCAGCTGATACATATATATAGGTTTCCCAATTTAATGGACCTTAACTATATGTACAACACTATAATAAAACTAAATCCACCATCCAAACATTATATAAGCAAGGTACAACTACCACATCCACAATATCAATAAGAAAGAAAGTAAAATACTGAAAATGATATAAGAGTTTGAATATCCACATCCACAAAATAAGAGAGTCTGGTGGAGAACTATCCACCTGAGTATAACTGAAATAAAATAAGTCTGGTGGAGAACAATCCACCTAGTACAACCGAAAATAAAATTCAGTAAATAGAAAGATACTAGGCTTGACATCTACTAACTAGATAATGATGTCAAGTCTGAAACTGAAGTCTACCACGATCAAGAAAAATCTGATAGAAATATCTCTAAGTCCTCTGCAGTAACAAATCATGTCTCAACTCCTGGCTCGTAGACTGTGGGGTAGTACTGCTCGTCCCCATCGGGCAAAACGAACCAGATCCTCAAAGGGACATAAAAAAGACAAATGGTACATGTCGAAATATAATACTGTGCAATAAATAGGATAATCTAACCATCTATGTGAATGCAAGTTGAGGACAACCTTAGTACGTATGGGTAGGCGAAGGCATAGATAACTGTCATAACGTCCCGTCGAACGCGACTTCTGCTATATAAACACCAAATACTCCGATGAAAAATAGTAGGCTACATATATATTTATAAACAAGCCAAACTTCCCGTCAGAAGTGGCATCTGCTAAAGGGTAGTCATCAATCCCTATTGATCCATAAATACAATAGTTATCGATGTTGTGTATCCAATATGCCTACTAATTATCCTCCCCATCAAATGCATATGTCCAAGTCGTATACACAACGTAAACACCACGTAATTATAATGCCAGTCAATTATTCTGATACCAAAATTATGTACGGGACCGACATACGTGTCGAACGCACCAATAGCCAATCAGATACGATAACACGTACCAAACATGAAAGTGTCGTGAATAAGACGTGTCAGGTCCTGGGAGAATATTAGAATATCTTTCAAATGTTTGGTATGTCACTATGTCTAGGTTAATGCAATATCTACTCATCAACACATTTGTTAACTGCACCCGAGCCATACTCAAATGCTCCTAGCTACACTATAATATCCAGAAAATAAACATATAATGTAATAATTGCATTTGTATAATAAACATGGTTGCAAGGTATCTTGCATGAAACTCTGTGCTGCAATTGTAGAGAGCCCGCTCTTGTCTCCTCGTCGGAACAATCAAGCAAGCCTAAAGTATGATATTTGTATTAGCTTATGTATACTAACATGTACAAGATCACAACTTCTTACAACATTCTAACTAATGTTCTTAGGTTGCTAAGTTGTATATTTCATAGCGTTGTCTATCTAGTTAGAGTTAACATCTATTACTTAGATTACTAATAGGTATTCATAATAATACTAAGTTTCTTACTCAACTATAAGGACATTATCTAGTTTTGGTTCTAATACTCCTAATCATGGTATAAAAATCAAACAATTCATATAATCCCAAAACTATGCTACGTACCCAACTAGGTGTATGTCAAGTTTTTCAAGATTAATCCAGCGTTGCCTTCACAATATTCACTTAAATAATAAATTAAATATTCTGGAATTAATTCTATATTATTAAAAAAATAGTGACCTCCCTTGAAATCATGTATTCTATATCACAAAATAAGTTACCGACAAAACTAGTTAATAGTATAAACCTATTTATGAAGAATTTTTCTATTTTTGATTAACATATATAAAAGAAATACTTTAATAATTATGAAAATATAGTTTAAAATTGTTATTTTTTACTTATTTACATATAAAAATTGATTATTTTTGCACACGCAAAATACTAGTTGTTTAGTACTAGTAACTATACAATTATAAACCAATTTGTTCCCAAAAAATACAAATGTTCCAACTCTAAAAATTTGATTATAAGTTCTCTAATTTAAGGTAAAAATTTATATTTTCCTTTATTTGTCTTACTATTTTATGTTACAAACAATAAAATTAAACTAGTTGGTATAGACTTGTTTTTAGCACATGTTTTTCACTGCAACCTTTTCATAAAATCTCATGCATTTCATTCTCAAAAACTTAAATTAAAGTTCTAAAATTAATCCATATATAATATATAATTACTATTATTAACATACAAATTATGCCTACAAATAATAAAAAATATAAACTAGTTACACATATCTAGTATTTACACATGTTCAATACTATTACCCTTATGAATTTCTACAAATTAATTCTGAAACAAATATTTTTATATTATGGAAAAATAGGTAAAATTAAGTCTAAATCAGAATAAAATAGTTTATTTTAAAGTTATTTTATATTTATATTAAGAATTACAAGTTGGTGCTCACTACGGGTAAAAACTAGATTGATATTTGGTTTTCCTAGTGTAGCATGCAAAGTATATATGACAAGTTGATAAAATCTTCATAGAGCCTAATGAGTATTGTTTAGGAAATCTAAGGGGGTTCAAGAAGAAGAGTTTTTCTCACTAGCCTCTTTGGAAAATGGGTTAAAAATGCCTCGAAATTGCAGCTTACTTCGAAATAATTGCAGATTTGACTTCTCCTCCTTGTAACTCCTTGTGATGCTAGTATAGTTTATTCTAGAAGTTGTGTGACTATGGAAGATGGTAGGATGGTATGAAAGGGTATTAGGGTTGTCTTGGATGAGTTTTGAGGGCTATAGAGATGGTTGATAGGGTGAAGTAGTAGGAATAAATATTTTGGAAATATTTGGTGGATGGAGTGTAAGTTTCGACCGAGGGTGGTAGGGGCTGAATTAAGTGGAATAATAATGCTTAGAATTAAGTGTTTGGTGGTTAAGGAGAAGTGGAAGAGCTTTGGTTTGGAGGTTACACCCTTTAGTGTACATGGGGAGGTGAAAGGAGAGGGAGGTTTCGGCCAAGAGGGGAGGTGAAGGGGTTGGGTTGTATGCTGAAAGTTTTCTTCTAGAGTAGGTTTTGGTGCATGGTGTTTGGTATTCGCTATTTTTTGAGTTTAGAAAAAGTGTTTGGTGTTCTACTTGACCACTTAGTTAGGTTTTTAAGGTTAGGGTTGGGGTTTGGTCCTATGTTGAGTCTAATAAAACAAAAAGGATTCATAACTAGTATTATATATATAGCAAAAGAAAAAAAATTGAGGGAGTTTACAACCTATCTTCATTAAAAAAAAATTCATCCTCGAAATTAAAACAACTATAATAACAACTACCAACTGCTAGAAAAATGTTACTCACATAAACGCTGACGTATTCCATCCTCGCGTTCCTAGGTCGACTCTCCCGGTGTATGATGTCTCCACGTAAGAAGAACTAAGTGAATGGTCTGGCGTCCAAAATCTCTACCGGCTCCTCCCGGTATGATAAACTTGGCCAGACAGTAATCTCTCAATGATCAAGCACATGATTCAGATCTCACACATATCTCCTCAACTGAGATACATGGAACACATTATGAAGTCCCTCCAATGATTGTGGCAATACCAGTTAGTAAGCTACTTATCCAACTCTTCCTAGCACATCAAATGGTCCAATGTACCATGAACTCAGCTTTTTTCTTCCTCCAAATATAATGGTCCCTCTGGTAGGTGAGATCTTTAGAAAGACATGATCCCCCGGCTGGAACTCCAAAGGTCGACGATGTGCGTTTGTCCAATGCTTTTGTTGGTCTTGTGCTGCTTGAATGTACTTTTGGATCTATTTCACCTTCTCTACTGTATGAATAACAAACTCTGGTCCAAGAATCTGCCTTTCGCCCATATTACTCTAGCATACTGGAGAACGACACTTCCTACCATACAATGCTTTAAAAGGCATCGTCTAGATACTCACCTGATAGCTATTGTTGTAGAAAAACTAGATCAAATACAAATTGTCCTCCTATGATCCCTTAAAATCAAGCACGCATGCTCTCAACATGTCGTCGAATGTCTGGATTGTGTGCTCCGACTAACCATTCGTCTGCGGGTGATAAGAGGTACTAAACTTCAAGCAGGTTCTGAGACTCTCTTGTATACTACACAAAAATAAGAGGTAAACCTCATATCTCTGTCGGATACTACGCTAATTGGCACTCCATGTAGTCGTATGATTTGTCTTATGTATATATCAGCTATGACCTCAGTGGGCTGTCCCACTCTGAAAGGCAGAAAAAGAGCTGATTTGGTGAGTCGGTCCACGATCACCCATACCACATTACGACCACTTGGACTCCTCGGAAGACCCGTAACGAAGTCCATAGTGATGTGCTCCCATTTCCATTCAGGTATTGGGAGTGGCTGAAGTAATCCCGAAGATCTCTTATGCTCAGCATTGACTTGCTGACACACCAAACACTTTGCTACAAAGTGGGTTATTTTCCTCTTCCTTCTATGCCACCAAAAATGTTGTCTCAAATCTCTGTACATCTTAATTCCTCCAGGATGAATAGAGTACCCTGAACTGTGGGCCTCCGTCATCAGCTCCTAACAAAGCTCTCCATTTGAAACACAAAGACGATCTCCATATCTCAAAGTCCTACCCTCATAAATGCATAATCTGGTCTACATATTGGCCTCCGTCCTCTGTCGAAGTCATCGAAATATAGCATCAGTAGGCAATACGGCCTTGCTCCTCTCAACCAATGATGATTGTTCCTAAAGGTTCGTCAACTGGCCATCTACTCCTGGTGCAATGACTTCTATAACCATCTTCTACAGATCCTCCAATAGATGTTGTTGAGCAGTCAATAGTAATGTCATTGGCCTTCTTCGCAACACGTCAACTACCACATCGGCCTTTTCTGGATGATATTATAGCTCAATCTCAAAATCTATCATCACCTCCAGCCAAAGTCTTTGTCTCAGATTCGGGTCCTTCTGAGTAAAAATATACTTCAATCTCTTGTGGTCTGTGTATATCTCTACTCGCTCTTCGTAAAGATAGTGTCTCCAAAGCTTCAGAGTAAAGATTACGGCTGCAAGCTCCAAGTCATGAGTAGGATAATTCTTATCATGTGTCCTGAGTTTTCTTAAGGCATAAGCTACTACCTTCCCGTGCTGCATCAGTACGTAACCTAAGACTTTTCTCGATGCATCACTATAGATAAAGAATCCTTCCGCTCCAGAGGGTATTGTCAATATAGGTGCAGTAGTAAGACACTTCTTCAGCTCATCGAATGCCGCCTGACATTCTTCTGTCAAAATGAACTCGTGGTCCTTACGGGTCAACCGGGTCATCAGCTCTGCGATCCTTACGAAGTTCTCTACAAACCTCCGATAATATCCGACAGTACAAGAAAACTCCTCACCTTCGAAACATTGGTAGGGCTTGGCCAAGTCCTGCTGAGATCTTTGCTGGATCTACTGAAATGCCATCACCTGAAATGACATGACCAAGAAAAGAGACATAATCTAGATAATAGAACTGGAGATTCCCAGGACCCTTACTTTGGTGTGCGTATTGATCGATAAAAAGTTAAATAGATTTAATACGTGTTCTAACCCTTTATAGGCAAAAACTAGGGTTCACGAATTATAACTGCGGCGGGAAGAAGATAAGTAGTTCCTGGCAATCTCGAGCGGATAACCCCAAGATCTTCTGTACGTATTCCTTCCTCGAGTTGGACGTCGTGTGGGCGACGATCTCCCAACCTTTTCTTCTCCTTGGCAGCCCTCTCTTTCTCTCCTTACGTGAATCACGAATTTAGAGAAAACTTCAGATTTCTGATCAGTAATTTGGCAGCCAGAAAATAGAGGATATATTTAGGCTACGGTAGGGACCATGAGAAAAATTAGGGTTAGGCCTCCTAACGGATCTGGATATCCCGTGTTCAGCCCGAACACACAATCCAGGCCTATTAACAATAGCTCGGTCCACTAATGAGCTATTATTGTACTACCTCCCTAATCTCAAATTATGTTTGTGAGCTCCTTTTATTATATGCTCGTTTGGCTCCCCATATTAAGATATCGAATGTCCGTCGATCAAATTAAGTTACTGATAACTATATTGATTCGACATCTTTTATCCTTAAGTAGTACCTCTCAACTTTATTTGTTATATCAGATATAATCTACCTGCAGGGTTTACATGACAATCTTTATGAGCTCTTTAAGGGATATCATCAACCCGATGTATCAGGATATGGATTCCATTTATAATCAACAGCCCATCATACATATAATATTATTACCCAATTTATAGAGGTTGTTAACCCATAATAAATCTCACTCTTTCATGAGTCAAAGTAATGCATACTATATATACATGTATGTTATTATATCTGGATTAAGAGCACAAGCATCCATAAGAATAGAGATGTTTGTTCTCTTATGTAGTCAGTACAAAGAGAACAACCTCAAGTGGTACTGTTCAATACACATAAAGTATAATAGTGTAAACCTATAGTCAAGATAGACTAATACCAAATTATACTACAACCTTTCCAATAGATTGTCCAAGTCTATCTAGGTTGTGAACTATTTATATATTCCATAGGGAATTGATAATATGATCTTCTATGTGACACCACACACCATATTATCTATAATATAGAATATCAGACATTTGCATTAACACTTGCAACAAATACAATATGCAAACATTTGTCCATATGATTCTCGTACAAAATTTAAGGAAATAAGGTTACCACAAAAGTGATGCTTTCAGTATATAACCCTAACAATCTCCCACTTATACTCAAAGCATTGCTTTTCAGTATACTGTTACAAATCTTCCACTTTTACTTAAAGCCATGCTGCTACACATCTGACTCCCATTCCCTCAACATGACTATCAAAAGCCTTAGCTGGTAAGCTCTTTGTAAAGGGATCAGCTAGGTTGTCGGCTGATGCTATCTTGATCACAACAATTTTTTCTTTCTTTACGAAATCTTATATCAGGTGGTACTTGCGCTCAATGTGTTTACCTGTCTTATGGGCTCCTGGTTCCTTCGAATTTACAACTGCACTACTATTATCACAATAAAGTATAATAGACTTAGGCAAACTATGTACCACATCCAAGTCCAACAGAAAGTTTCTGAGCCAAACCGCTTCTTTGGCTGCCTCAGAGGCTGCCACATACTCGGCTTCCATGGTGGAATCAACAATACATTTTTGCTTGATACTCTTCCACATAATGGCTCCACCTCCCAAAGTAAACACATAACCTGAGGTAGATTTCCTGGAATCCCTATCTGACTAAAAATCTGAGTCTGTATACCGCAAGGGAATTAAATTGTCTCCCTGATAAACTAGCATATACTCTTTAGTCCTTTTCAGGTACTTCAAAATATGCTTTACGACAGTCCAGTGCTCTTGTCCTGGGTTAGACTGATATCTGCTAACCATGCCTACGGTAGAGCAGATGTCTAGTCTCGTGCATAGTATTACATACATTAAGCTTCCTACTGCTGAAGCATAAGGATCTGCTTTCATGTTCTCTACCTCTTTAGGTGTCCTCGGACACTGCTCCTTTGATAGAGCAATTCAATGTCTAAAAGGTAAGAAACCTTTCTTACAACTTTGTATACTAGAATGAGTCAGTACAGTTTCGATATAGGAAGCTTGGGGTAAGCCCAACATCCTTTTCTTGCAAACTCGTAGAATTTTAATCCCAAGGATATGACCTACTTCTCCCAAGTCCTTCATATCAAACTATTTGGATATATAACCATACCCTTACATCAGATAACACCTTTATATTATTTCTAATGAGAAAAATGTCATCCACATAAAGTACTAGGAACACCACCACGTTTCTGTCATACTTTCTGTATACACATGATTCATCCTGACATTGATCAAATCCATAGGATTTTATCACCTGATCAAAACATATGTTCCAAGGTCTGGAAGCTTGCTTAAGTCCATAAATGGACTTCTTGAGCTTACAAACAAGATGTTCTTGGCCCTTTTCAATGAATCTGTCTGGTTGCTTCATATAGATGTCTTCCTCAAGACTTCCATTAAGGAAAGCTGTCTTGACATCCATTTGCCAAATCTCATAATCGAGATGAGCTGCAATAGATAAAAGAATTCGGATAGACTTAAGCATGGCTACTGGAGAAAAGGTTTCCTCATAATCGATACCCTCTCTTTGAGTAAAACCTTTTGTAACAAGCCGAGCTTTAAAGGTTTCAACCTTACCGTCTGATCCTTTTTTTCTCTTATAGACCCACTTGCATCCATTGGCTTTTACACCAACGGGTGGTTCTACAAGCTTCCAGACCTGATTGGAATCCATAGATTCTATTTCAGATATCATTGCTTTTTGCCAAGACTCTACATCTTTATCTTGGAGTGCTTCGTTGTAGGTACAGGGATCAAAATCTTGTTTCTCAGGGACGAAGTCTGACAACTCTCCCAAGAACATATATCTATCAGGTTGTATCACAACCCTCCCACTACGACAAGGCACTATCGGTTGTGGTATAACATTTGTGACACGTTGTGCAGTTAATTATGGTTCATCCGCTTGTATTGTTGCTACTGAAGTACTTGGTGTCTCACCTCTCAGTTCTTCTAGAATAACTCTACTTGTGGGTTTATGGTTCATAACATAGACTTTCTCTAAGAATCAGGCATTGGTGCTAACAATAACCTTCTGATCCTTAGGACTATAAAATAAACCTCCTTCCGTTCCTCTTGGATAGCCTACAAACAAGCGTACTTCTGTACAAGATTCCAACTTATCTATTTTCTCATTCAGCACATGTGTTGGACTACCCCAAATTCGAACATGTTTCAGACTAGGCTTACGCCCAATCCACAGCTCTGCGGGAGTAAGAGGTACTGACTTAGAAGGAACCAAGTTCAAAATATAAGCTGCAATCTCTAAGGCATATTCCAAAAACAAATCTGGTAAATTCGAGTAACTCATCATTGATCTAACCATCTCCATAAGAGTTCTATTCCTTCTTTCGCCTACACCATTCTGCTGGAACATTCCAGGTGTAGTCAATTAGGATGTAATCCCAGCCTGTGATAAATAATCCATAACTCTCCAAAGAGGTACTCGCCACCATGATCTGATCGTAATGACTTGATACATTTTCCATAACGTTTCTTCATTTTAGCCTTGTACTCTTTGAATTTCTCAAAGCACTCAGACTTACGGCGCATCAAATAAATGTATCCATACCTTAAATAATCGTCAATAAATGTGACAAAATATTCAAAGTCACCTCTAGCTTGGATAGTCATGGGTCCTCACAAATTCGAATGAACCAATTCCAACACATCTTTGGCCTATACCCCTTTGTCGTAAAAGGCCTTTTGGTCATTTTACCTTCCAAGTAGGATTCATAGACTGGTAGTTCCTCCACTTTCAATGAACTCAAAGGTCCATCTTCAACCAGTCTTTGAATCCTTCTTAGGTTAATATACCCCAATCGCAAGCGCCAAAGATACGTTTGGTTTATACAAGATGGTTCATTTCTCTTATTTAAGTTAGATGACATATTATTCATTTCCATAAGTTGTATTGTGGGCAAAACAGGATTAATGACATACAGATTATCAACTAATGCACCAGAACAGATAAAATGTTTATTCTTTCTAATAACAATATTGTCATTAAAATAAACTGAATATCCATCCTTAACTAACATAGAAGCAGAAATTAAATTCCTTCTAAGTGAAGGTGCATAAAGACAATCTCTCAATGTCAAAGACTTATTTCTACCAAAAGATAAAGTAACATCTCCTAATGCAACGACCGCTACTTTTGTAGCATCACCCATGAACAAGCATATGTCTCCATCATTGAGCCACCTAGTTTTCTAGAACCCCTGTAATGTATTGCAGACATGATTAGTTGCTCCTGTATCTACACACCAGGTACCGGTAGATAACACCGCTAAACATGTTTCAACTACTAGTAAATGAGATATACCTTCTTTGTTCCCTTGTTTGAGAAATGGACAGTCAGTCTTCCAATGTCCTGACCCTTTGCACTTGAAATATTTGTCTTTCGGGTTTTTCACAGCGCCTTGAGGTCCCATGTCCTTCTTTGCTGAGTTTGCTTATTTCTGAATGTTATTCTTCTTCTTACCGTCTTTTGGCTTAGAAGTAGAAGTCTTTTCAGAAACAAAAACATGACCACTCTGCCTAAAGAGAGATTCTGCATCCTGTAGCTCTTTTGCAAGTTCTGCCAAACTATACAACCTTTTGTTCATGTTGTAATTAAGGCAAAAATTGTCAAAACTTTTAGGCAGTCCCGAGAATGATATCGACCTGGGATTCCCTATCGATTTCAACTCCAAGGATCTCCATCTCATTCAGATGACCCATCATCTTGAGAACATGATCCCTTACTGGTGTACCCTCAGCCATTTTTTGTATTCATCAAACACTTCATAGCAAACTGCCTAGCTGCTCTACTATGATGTCTGAAGAGTTCCTTGTTGTTATACATCATGTCATAAGCCGTGGCCATAACCTGATGCTGATGTTGCAGTACATTTGACATAGGTGCCAGAATGTAACACCACGCCATCTCATCTGCCTTTTTCTACTTCTTATAAGCCTCTTTGACCTCTTCATCAGAGTTAGCATCAGGCTTAGGTGGGCATTCCTCAACAAGTACATATTTGTACTCCTCAGCAGTCAAAACAATATCCAGATTACGTTTCCAGTCAATATAATTAGGTTCAGTAAGTTTGTTTTCTTTAAGAATCACCATAAGTGGACTGAAAGAACCCATTTTTAAAATCCTGAGAATCACATAAATAAAAGTTATGTAGGGCAAAAACTTTTTGAATTAATTAAATATTAATTTCCTCAAAACAATAATAAGAAATTTACCAACACCTTGAACATCATGAATTTAGCATGCCACGATAGTGTAGACGTATACAAATTCAACTTTGTTCAAGTAGATATTACCAATTAATTTTACTATCATGTCAACATAATTTTATGACAAATAAAATTAATATGTTGGTCTTGCTCTGGTCATACAAATAATAGAAGTGACTCCGATGGGGAGGATACCATTATTTGTATCTAAGTGTATACTATTACTTAAAACTAAGTCCATTACCTTGTAATTAATGAGTTCCTTCATATGAAGAAGTGAACACATACTAGGTAACTTTCTATAATTATCTCTAAGGAAGTTTGTACTGGTGATCCATAATTATACTCATCCAATATGAAGGAAGGTACTAAAGCCAACGCGCAAGTATAATTACATCACCTACAAACCAGTAATTGAGACCATATGATTTATACTAAATAAGTATCCTCTCCCACTTAGTTATTTAACAATAAGGTTTTTCTACTAGTTGATATTATGTCCATGTTGTCCATTATTAATGTAGGCTTAGTTTTTTAAAAAATATCCACACAATAATAAACATACATAATCAGAAAAAGTAAAATGACAACAAATAAGAAAAAAAAAATATCCAACTATTATGGTCATGTTTCCTGCTCCGTCCTCAACTATCACGATTGATTAAAAATAATTAAGATTACATCAATCCTATGCCTCCCAAAGGAGTTCACACATAATCTAGATTAAAAAATAAAATTATAAGCACGATCAACCCTCATGATTTTAATTACATCCATGAAATGTCAATGGTTTAAAACAATTACAAAACAAAATATGCATTGGACCATAATAGTTGGATCTAAGATGCATGCAAAATCGATTTAGAATAGATCTACATCTACCGACTATTACACAACGCAAGTTTTATTGGACAACATAGACGTATCAATCAATACACAGATCCAAAGTGGCTCTGATACCAATTAATGGAACTGGGGATTCCCATGACCCTTACTTTGGTGTACATATTGATCGATAGAAAGATAAACAGATTTAATACGTGTTCTAACCCTTCATAGGCGAAAATTAGGGTTCACAAATTATACCTGCGACATGAAGAAGACAAGTAGTTCCTGGCAATCTCGAGCGGACGACCCCAAGATCTTCTGCACGTATTCCTTTCTGGAGTTGGACGCTGTGTGGGCGACGATCACTACAAGAAAACATGGTTTCTGTGACATGTAAAGTTGTCACAGAAATTATGAAAGTCGTCACAACACATCTTCTGTGACGAGTACAGTGACGACTTATTTTAGTAGCCTATACCTCCGTAGCTAAAAGTATAGGTGACGACCAAAAGTCGTTGTCACAGAAAGTTCTCTACTGTGATAAGAATATGTTGTCAGTGATAGTAAACTTTCCGTGACAACAAAATTCATCACTAAAATATTATAAGTGGCGCACAATATTGTCACAAAATAGCTTTTTATTGTAACTAAAAATAAATTAAAAAAATTTTACAAAAATAAAAATTATTTTCGTGACGACATTTGCTATCACAAAACAACTTTAGTAACACTTTTATTATTGTCACAATAAACGTATATGTTTAGTGATAAGTACATGTCATCATTGTAAACACTTGTAGTAACACATTTATTATTGTCACCATAGTGTACACTTTATATGTTTGATGGAAATCAATTGTCATGAGTATTTTTTTTGTCATTGTCATTATACATTAAAAACACAAGAACAGAATGTAATATCACACAATTCTTGTAGAAGAGGGTATGCATGATTGTGCTCATCTTCCAAGAACACCCCCATCGACTTTCCAATGTAAACCAAAACTAACCTTCACAAATTCTAAAAAGCCTTTATATAGGCGACTAACTCTAAAGTAATTATAGACGACAACAACATGAAAAGTAATTATAACAGTTCTCAAAAAGTAATTATATTGCTCCACAAAATTCAGTACAGATAACATGAAGAGAAGAAATATTGGTACTTATAAAATAAAGAGTATCCAAAGTAGCTGGTACATAAAACCTAGAGTAATCTATAAATATAAACTGATGATCAATTGCATATGCAGCTCCTGTCTTGGTGATGATCAATCTTTAATGACCTGTATAAATTAATAAAGAGATTGTTTAGAATATTACGTAAGCATATACTGTTGGTATTATTCAATAATTAGGGGCCACACATGTAAAATTAATTGTGTTTAGGCTATCTAAATAATTAAGCCAAATTAAAGTGGTCTATTTGAAAATTGGCTTAAGGGTATAATTGTCATGGAATTAATGTATAGATACCGGAGATAATTCTTATTTAATGAGGGGCCAAATTAGAAATGTCAAAACATATAAATATATGTATTCATTAGGGTTATGGTCCCCAACTTATACGGCCACCAAAAAAGAGGTTTTCTCTTTTTCTCTTCTGCATCCCCATTAACAGGAAGAGAGGGACAAAGGATTCGGATTCTTCTTTGTCATTAAGGGTCGTAGCAAGTTGGAAGATCGAACCCAATAAAGAGACGTTCGCTTCAAGATCCATCAAGTCTAGCAATGGATTCAGGTACGCTTCCACAGTTTATTTTTGGTGTTCATCTCATGAATCAACAGGAAATAATAATCTAACAAGTGGTATCAAAGCCAGGTTGTTTGATTCATGAGTTTGAAATTTCAGATGATCAATTTTTGCTACTGTTAAGGAACTTTAGATCGTTGGATTTAATTTAATTTATAGTTCTGATTGTTCGATCAAAGTTAATAATGAATTCTTGAGTTTCTATTTGACAAATCTATAAACAGTAAATTGATTGCATTATGGACTTTATCAATGGATTCTGGAAGAGTAGTTGCTTTTATGCCATGCGACACATATTCTATTATATCTCCTCTTTACTATTCAGTTAGGAAGAAGTCCTGGTACATCCTCACCTTTGTTGCGCCCTTAAAATCAAATAAAGAATTAAACCATTGTTTTACCATTAATAATTCCAAGAGGTCCAGTACATGGTATTGTTATTGGTCGACGGCGTATTGATTGAACATTTTCTTTCTTATTATTTGGCTGGTCTTGATTCTTAAGAGTTTCGGGTCCGACGGTTGAAATTTTCTTTATTTATCATATGGACTCTGACTTCTGAGGATGCAAATTGATGATGTGTATATACACATATTAGTCAAGTTTGCTGCTGCTGCTTTTTTTCATGTTTTCTTTAGATATTTGGATACATATAAAGAAATGAGGAAAGCACAATTTTAGATGGTTATGTCTTTATTCATGTTTTTTAAGGTGGTTTTGTGCATATGTTCGATAAAAGATTGAGATTAGCTTTCGAAGAGTTTCTTGGATTTTTACTAAGAAGCATGAATGATTCCTTTGTTATTTCAGTACTGTGAATTAAAAGAATATTTGAGAGAATCATGTCTTCAAATCTAAGACAGTCTATATAATTATGCATTTAAGTTGTAGTCATGCATAAAGATTCACATGATTATGATTATTCCTTTTGATCTAATTTGTTGATGTATATATCTTCAGTAGATTTTTTTAATATAATCTTTATGGGTTATTTGAAGCAATCTTTTGGTCCATATCTTCAGTAAAATATTACGTGAATTTTATTATGTTGACAATGCTCAGTTTAGTCAAATTAAGATTATTTGTTTAAATCATGTAAAGAGATTCACATGCTTATGATTATCTTATTTGAGTTGTAATATTTTAATTATGCATGTACATAAAGTTTTAGACATGATTCGGTTTGGTAAAATTTAGTCAACACTAAAAAAAATTGGTGCCTTTTGTGACTAGCAATAGTCGTCTAATATTCTAAATAGACCCATTGCAACAAGATGTCGCCAAAGTGACCTCTCATGCATAGATAGTTTATGAGGGATGTTAGATGTTTGTGTGTGTAAATTCAAGCGAGTATTAGCCGGCCCAAAGGAAGGTTAATACTTGGCTGAATTGCACACATACTTGTGGTGATAAATGTGTGACAATTATACGGTTTACATGTGAATAATAACCCGATCCAAAGATAGTCTTATTATTTGACATGACTTATTGTCAACGTTTGATCATTACACCAAGAATACCACTTGCAGTTAATATCACTGTCCAAAGACTTGATATTAATGATGTACTAGGTATCTTGAGACGGGGTTCACCATTACTTGAATTTTTTTGACTATATTTTACGCTTTGGTTATTTGTTAGAGCATGTTTGTTTTTTGTTGCTTTGTTCTCTTTACAGTTAATGTTGTTAAAATATCTGCCAATAAGATTTTAATTTTCATGTTTAATGAGATAAACTTTAAGGGCAAAAAGAAATGAATATAGTAGCTACTAAGGGTCCAGATCAAAAGAAACAATAATATAAAACTAAGGGTTGTTCTTTTGTGATAAAACATGACACATAAGGAAGAAATGTACAAAGTACCACGCATGGCGTATAAAGAAAAGTACATTTCTAAATATGATATGTTCTTAGGTTAATTTAGATTTAGTACCAAAAAACTCATGGTAGTTGGATTCTGGTGGGACTACCCATATTAATGTTCTAGGCAAGATTATCTGAGTTACCGAAAGTCAATTGATGGTAAAAGATACATCTATGTGGGTGACGGCAATTCGGTAGAAATGGAAGCAATAGTATATTTTAGGTTATTATTAGAAACCGATTATTATTTGGATTTGATAGACATTTTTATTGTACCGTCTTTTAGACGAAATTCAGTTTCAATTTCCTTAATGGACAAATCTGGTTATCATTGTTCATTTTGAAATAATAAGTTTAGTCTATCTTTAAATCCAAATATTATTGGTAACGGTTCCTTTAAGGCTTATGATCGCGTATATTCAGTTGAAACTATTGCAGCTTAAATAAAACTTTGCAAGTGGAGTCATGTGGTACTAAACACAAAATTAACAATAATAAAAATTTAGCCACATTATGACATAAGCGATTAAGTCACATCTCTAGAAATAGAGTTAAACGACTTGTGTTTGATGAAATTTGGATTCCATTGACTTTATAGACTTTAATGTTTATATTGAATGTGTAATGGGAAGACAGACCAAAGTTAAATTATAAGAAGCTACTTTATTGGTTATGCTACAGATCAAGGGGTTAATAATTATACAATCCCACACTAAGAAAAAAAATTGAGACGAAAAGTGTAACATTTTTTGAGGATGTTGAGTTTGGGGGAGAAATAAAGTCATAATCATTGTCTTTGAGAAGGAATCAATTACGGTTCCTACTATCACTTTTGACGATGTGCAGGATTCTATACCTGTCATGATCAAGAAGTGAATTCGGAGTCTCAATAAGACAATGTCGAATTACCTCTATAAGTCGTTGTTGAGATACCTTAACAACGACAACGTAGCGGCACCCCATTCAAGATAAGGTAATTATTCCTACGGAACAAACTCAACAACCTCAAGAACCGGTAATATTAAGATGGTCCACCAGAGAAAGGAGAAATATAATTTTAGATAACATTGTCATATTTCTCTAGGAATGTGAGGAAGACTTGGATACTGGAAGATGATCTAATCAACTTTCGTCAGGCCATGGAAAGTTCCAGTTCTCAAAGTGGATTGATACAATAAATAAGGAGTATAAGTCCATGCAAGACAATAAAGTTTAAGAACTTGTCCCATTACCAAAAGGTATGAAGTCCATTGATTGCAAATGGACATTTAGAACCAAGAAGGATTCGAAGGTATGTGGAGAGGTATAAAGTACGTCTTGTAGCTAGTGATCTTACTCAAAATTTTGGGATTAATCTTTAATTACATTAAATGGATGTCAAAATAACATTTCTCAATGGTAACATTGATGAAACAGTTTATATGGTGCAACCAGAAAACTTTGTGTCGAAAGATCCAAATAATATGGCTTACAAATTGACAAAATCTATTTATGGACTCAAGCAAGCTTCTCGTCAGTGGTACTATAAATTTTACCTAGTTGTTACCTCGTTTGGTTTTCAGGTTAACGTTGTTGAAGATTGTGTGTATCACAAATTCAGCGGGAGTAAAATTATTTTTTTGGTTTTCTATGTTGATGACATATTGCTTGCCACAAATGATATAGACATATTACATGACACTAAGAAATTTCTATCAAATAACTTTGAGATGAAAGATCTTGGTGACGCCTTTTTTGTATTAGGAATTTAAATACACCGAGATCGTTCTCGGGATATTTTAGATTATCACAAAAGAGCTATATCGATAAAGTGCTTAAAAGATTTGGCATACAGGAATACAAACCAGGTGATACCCCAGTCGCTAAAAGAGACAAGTCAAGTCTCAATCAGTGCCCTAAGAATAGCCTTGAAATTAAGAAAATACAATAGATTTTTTCTTCATGATCAGTTGTAGGGAGTCTAATGTATGCTCAAGTATGTACGCGTCAGGATATTGCGTACATATTAGAATGTTAGGCAGATATTTAAGCAAATATGGATGGATCATTTGGTAGCAGCCAAACTACTTAAGTAATTAATAGAGAACAAGAAATTATATGCTTTTTGTAGGAGATCGGATAATTCTGGAGATCATAAGGTATTCCGACTCCGATTTTGTTGGATGCTAACACAGTAGGAGATCCACATCAGGTTATGCTGACTAATGGAGATATATTTTGGATGAGTGTCAAATATGCACTCATAATTTCTTCCACCATGGCAGCAAGGTTTATAACATGCTGTGGGGCATCTATTCAGAAAATATGGTTGCGAAATTTTGTCACAAGGCTACGCCTACAGTACGGTGTTGAAAGACCACTTAAATTATAGTGTGATAATAAATCAGTAGTAATGTATTCCAATAACAACAGAAACTTATATAAGTCAAGGATATTGATATAAAGTTTCTAGTTGTAAAGAAAAGAATTCAGAATGGTTAAAGTATCCATATAGCACATTATGACAAACTCCATTTTAGCAGATCCGCTCACAAAAGCATTATCACCCAGGGTCTTTCATGAGCATACTGCTCATATGGGTATTATCTCAATCAAGTATATGGCAATATAATTGGAGTTTGTATTTTATGTATTTGTGTGCTATTTGGTTTTGGACACATTTATGTATTAAAGTATTTTGGATATTTATCTGATCAAATATATGGAAATTTAGTTCATTCTGTTTTCATTATGTTAAAGTATTGATCTCATTAAAGTTAAGGAAGACCAGTTGGAAATAGAGATGTATTGATCACATTGCGTGTAATTTCCATGCTACGCATCCATGATTGATCTATATCATTTAGCTATATTGGTATATGTGACCATTGATGGTTTAGTTACGCTATATGTGACGAATGCCGCTTTGATCCTATGTTGATATGGTTAATGGATGAGATTGTCCGGATATACCCTAATGATTAAGATAGCAATTTATGAGCTCACTAAGGTTAACACAATTATAAGGTTACATATGTGGCCCAGTGGGAGATTATTGGAATTATTCAATAATTAGGGGCCACACATGTAAAATTAATTGTGTTTAGGCTATCTAAATAATTAAGCCAAATTAAAGTGGTCTATTTGAAAGTTGGCTTAAGGGTATAATTGTCATGGAATTAATGTGTAGATACCGAAGATAATTCTTATTTGATGAGGGGCCAAATTAGAAATGTCAAACATATAAATATATGTATTCATTAGGGTTATGGTCCCCAACTTATACGGCCACCAAAAAAGAGGTTTTCTCTTTTTCTCTTCTGCATCCCCATCAACATGAAGAGAGGGACAAAGGATTCGGATTCTTCTTTGTCATTAAGGGTCGTAGCAAGTTGGAAGATCGAACCCAATAAAGAGACGTTCGCTTCAAGATCCATCAAGTCTAGCAATGGATTCAGGTACGCTTCCACAGTTTATTTTTGGTGTTCATCTCATGAATCAACAGACAATAATAATCTAACATATACATATAAGAAAAAAATTGTCAAGAATTTCTACAATAGAAGTAATGAGAATAGAGAAAATGACACAAATGTTTGCAGTTTAGTTCAAAAGCTAGAAGTAATGTGTCTTTACATTTACTTGATAAATGGAAATATCATGTATCTTGTTTTCGAACACTTACCAGAGTTTGTAGCTCTTGTATTTGTAGGAACTGAAATGTCTGCAGACTGTGACGAAGAGCCGAAAACGATAGCCATTCGTGCTTGGAACATGGCATTAAACTGACCTTGAATTTGCAACGTAAGATCATTCCTGATGTCATCTTCCACACTTTTCCTAATTTCAGCTCTGAGTTCATCACTAACAAATAAATGAAATGCATAAAAACTTGACAAAGAGGTCAAATGTATTTACCATTGACTCCTCTACTTCAGCAAAAGATCTTGTACCGCAAGTATGTTTTGTCAAAAGCTTAGCTCTATTTGCTGCATTTCTTTGACTAATTTTCTGAAAACAATTAATAGTGTATGAATGACAAGCAAAAGGCAATATCAAAGATCAAAAC